>BSYR01000065.1:2500-7500 GCA_030270665.1 Hibiscus trionum | reverse complement strand
GGTTTAGGGTTTAGGGTTTAGGGTTTAGGGTTTAGGGTTTAGGGTTTAGGGTTTAGGGTTTAGGGTTTAGGGTTTAGGGTTTAGGGTTTAGGGTTTAGGGTTTAGGGTTTAGGGTTTAGGGTTTAGGGTTTAGGGTTTAGGGTTTAGGGTTTAGGGTTTAGGGTTTAGGGTTTAGGGTTTAGGGTTTAGGGTTTAGGGTTTAGGGTTTAGGGTTTAGGGTTTAGGGTTTAGGGTTTAGGGTTTAGGGTTTAGGGTTTAGGGTTTAGGGTTTAGGGTTTAGGGTTTAGGGTTTAGGGTTTAGGGTTTAGGGTTTAGGGTTTAGGGTTTAGGGTTTAGGGTTTAGGGTTTAGGGTTTAGGGTTTAGGGTTTAGGGTTTAGGGTTTAGGGTTTAGGGTTTAGGGTTTAGGGTTTAGGGTTTAGGGTTTAGGGTTTAGGGTTTAGGGTTTAGGGTTTAGGGTTTAGGGTTTAGGGTTTAGGGTTTAGGGTTTAGGGTTTAGGGTTTAGGGTTTAGGGTTTAGGGTTTAGGGTTTAGGGTTTAGGGTTTAGGGTTTAGGGTTTAGGGTTTAGGGTTTAGGGTTTAGGGTTTAGGGTTTAGGGTTTAGGGTTTAGGGTTTAGGGTTTAGGGTTTAGGGTTTAGGGTTTAGGGTTTAGGGTTTAGGGTTTAGGGTTTAGGGTTTAGGGTTTAGGGTTTAGGGTTTAGGGTTTAGGGTTTAGGGTTTAGGGTTTAGGGTTTAGGGTTTAGGGTTTAGGGTTTAGGGTTTAGGGTTTAGGGTTTAGGGTTTAGGGTTTAGGGTTTAGGGTTTAGGGTTTAGGGTTTAGGGTTTAGGGTTTAGGGTTTAGGGTTTAGGGTTTAGGGTTTAGGGTTTAGGGTTTAGGGTTTAGGGTTTAGGGTTTAGGGTTTAGGGTTTAGGGTTTAGGGTTTAGGGTTTAGGGTTTAGGGTTTAGGGTTTAGGGTTTAGGGTTTAGGGTTTAGGGTTTAGGGTTTAGGGTTTAGGGTTTAGGGTTTAGGGTTTAGGGTTTAGGGTTTAGGGTTTAGGGTTTAGGGTTTAGGGTTTAGGGTTTAGGGTTTAGGGTTTAGGGTTTAGGGTTTAGGGTTTAGGGTTTAGGGTTTAGGGTTTAGGGTTTAGGGTTTAGGGTTTAGGGTTTAGGGTTTAGGGTTTAGGGTTTAGGGTTTAGGGTTTAGGGTTTAGGGTTTAGGGTTTAGGGTTTAGGGTTTAGGGTTTAGGGTTTAGGGTTTAGGGTTTAGGGTTTAGGGTTTAGGGTTTAGGGTTTAGGGTTTAGGGTTTAGGGTTTAGGGTTTAGGGTTTAGGGTTTAGGGTTTAGGGTTTAGGGTTTAGGGTTTAGGGTTTAGGGTTTAGGGTTTAGGGTTTAGGGTTTAGGGTTTAGGGTTTAGGGTTTAGGGTTTAGGGTTTAGGGTTTAGGGTTTAGGGTTTAGGGTTTAGGGTTTAGGGTTTAGGGTTTAGGGTTTAGGGTTTAGGGTTTAGGGTTTAGGGTTTAGGGTTTAGGGTTTAGGGTTTAGGGTTTAGGGTTTAGGGTTTAGGGTTTAGGGTTTAGGGTTTAGGGTTTAGGGTTTAGGGTTTAGGGTTTAGGGTTTAGGGTTTAGGGTTTAGGGTTTAGGGTTTAGGGTTTAGGGTTTAGGGTTTAGGGTTTAGGGTTTAGGGTTTAGGGTTTAGGGTTTAGGGTTTAGGGTTTAGGGTTTAGGGTTTAGGGTTTAGGGTTTAGGGTTTAGGGTTTAGGGTTTAGGGTTTAGGGTTTAGGGTTTAGGGTTTAGGGTTTAGGGTTTAGGGTTTAGGGTTTAGGGTTTAGGGTTTAGGGTTTAGGGTTTAGGGTTTAGGGTTTAGGGTTTAGGGTTTAGGGTTTAGGGTTTAGGGTTTAGGGTTTAGGGTTTAGGGTTTAGGGTTTAGGGTTTAGGGTTTAGGGTTTAGGGTTTAGGGTTTAGGGTTTAGGGTTTAGGGTTTAGGGTTTAGGGTTTAGGGTTTAGGGTTTAGGGTTTAGGGTTTAGGGTTTAGGGTTTAGGGTTTAGGGTTTAGGGTTTAGGGTTTAGGGTTTAGGGTTTAGGGTTTAGGGTTTAGGGTTTAGGGTTTAGGGTTTAGGGTTTAGGGTTTAGGGTTTAGGGTTTAGGGTTTAGGGTTTAGGGTTTAGGGTTTAGGGTTTAGGGTTTAGGGTTTAGGGTTTAGGGTTTAGGGTTTAGGGTTTAGGGTTTAGGGTTTAGGGTTTAGGGTTTAGGGTTTAGGGTTTAGGGTTTAGGGTTTAGGGTTTAGGGTTTAGGGTTTAGGGTTTAGGGTTTAGGGTTTAGGGTTTAGGGTTTAGGGTTTAGGGTTTAGGGTTTAGGGTTTAGGGTTTAGGGTTTAGGGTTTAGGGTTTAGGGTTTAGGGTTTAGGGTTTAGGGTTTAGGGTTTAGGGTTTAGGGTTTAGGGTTTAGGGTTTAGGGTTTAGGGTTTAGGGTTTAGGGTTTAGGGTTTAGGGTTTAGGGTTTAGGGTTTAGGGTTTAGGGTTTAGGGTTTAGGGTTTAGGGTTTAGGGTTTAGGGTTTAGGGTTTAGGGTTTAGGGTTTAGGGTTTAGGGTTTAGGGTTTAGGGTTTAGGGTTTAGGGTTTAGGGTTTAGGGTTTAGGGTTTAGGGTTTAGGGTTTAGGGTTTAGGGTTTAGGGTTTAGGGTTTAGGGTTTAGGGTTTAGGGTTTAGGGTTTAGGGTTTAGGGTTTAGGGTTTAGGGTTTAGGGTTTAGGGTTTAGGGTTTAGGGTTTAGGGTTTAGGGTTTAGGGTTTAGGGTTTAGGGTTTAGGGTTTAGGGTTTAGGGTTTAGGGTTTAGGGTTTAGGGTTTAGGGTTTAGGGTTTAGGGTTTAGGGTTTAGGGTTTAGGGTTTAGGGTTTAGGGTTTAGGGTTTAGGGTTTAGGGTTTAGGGTTTAGGGTTTAGGGTTTAGGGTTTAGGGTTTAGGGTTTAGGGTTTAGGGTTTAGGGTTTAGGGTTTAGGGTTTAGGGTTTAGGGTTTAGGGTTTAGGGTTTAGGGTTTAGGGTTTAGGGTTTAGGGTTTAGGGTTTAGGGTTTAGGGTTTAGGGTTTAGGGTTTAGGGTTTAGGGTTTAGGGTTTAGGGTTTAGGGTTTAGGGTTTAGGGTTTAGGGTTTAGGGTTTAGGGTTTAGGGTTTAGGGTTTAGGGTTTAGGGTTTAGGGTTTAGGGTTTAGGGTTTAGGGTTTAGGGTTTAGGGTTTAGGGTTTAGGGTTTAGGGTTTAGGGTTTAGGGTTTAGGGTTTAGGGTTTAGGGTTTAGGGTTTAGGGTTTAGGGTTTAGGGTTTAGGGTTTAGGGTTTAGGGTTTAGGGTTTAGGGTTTAGGGTTTAGGGTTTAGGGTTTAGGGTTTAGGGTTTAGGGTTTAGGGTTTAGGGTTTAGGGTTTAGGGTTTAGGGTTTAGGGTTTAGGGTTTAGGGTTTAGGGTTTAGGGTTTAGGGTTTAGGGTTTAGGGTTTAGGGTTTAGGGTTTAGGGTTTAGGGTTTAGGGTTTAGGGTTTAGGGTTTAGGGTTTAGGGTTTAGGGTTTAGGGTTTAGGGTTTAGGGTTTAGGGTTTAGGGTTTAGGGTTTAGGGTTTAGGGTTTAGGGTTTAGGGTTTAGGGTTTAGGGTTTAGGGTTTAGGGTTTAGGGTTTAGGGTTTAGGGTTTAGGGTTTAGGGTTTAGGGTTTAGGGTTTAGGGTTTAGGGTTTAGGGTTTAGGGTTTAGGGTTTAGGGTTTAGGGTTTAGGGTTTAGGGTTTAGGGTTTAGGGTTTAGGGTTTAGGGTTTAGGGTTTAGGGTTTAGGGTTTAGGGTTTAGGGTTTAGGGTTTAGGGTTTAGGGTTTAGGGTTTAGGGTTTAGGGTTTAGGGTTTAGGGTTTAGGGTTTAGGGTTTAGGGTTTAGGGTTTAGGGTTTAGGGTTTAGGGTTTAGGGTTTAGGGTTTAGGGTTTAGGGTTTAGGGTTTAGGGTTTAGGGTTTAGGGTTTAGGGTTTAGGGTTTAGGGTTTAGGGTTTAGGGTTTAGGGTTTAGGGTTTAGGGTTTAGGGTTTAGGGTTTAGGGTTTAGGGTTTAGGGTTTAGGGTTTAGGGTTTAGGGTTTAGGGTTTAGGGTTTAGGGTTTAGGGTTTAGGGTTTAGGGTTTAGGGTTTAGGGTTTAGGGTTTAGGGTTTAGGGTTTAGGGTTTAGGGTTTAGGGTTTAGGGTTTAGGGTTTAGGGTTTAGGGTTTAGGGTTTAGGGTTTAGGGTTTAGGGTTTAGGGTTTAGGGTTTAGGGTTTAGGGTTTAGGGTTTAGGGTTTAGGGTTTAGGGTTTAGGGTTTAGGGTTTAGGGTTTAGGGTTTAGGGTTTAGGGTTTAGGGTTTAGGGTTTAGGGTTTAGGGTTTAGGGTTTAGGGTTTAGGGTTTAGGGTTTAGGGTTTAGGGTTTAGGGTTTAGGGTTTAGGGTTTAGGGTTTAGGGTTTAGGGTTTAGGGTTTAGGGTTTAGGGTTTAGGGTTTAGGGTTTAGGGTTTAGGGTTTAGGGTTTAGGGTTTAGGGTTTAGGGTTTAGGGTTTAGGGTTTAGGGTTTAGGGTTTAGGGTTTAGGGTTTAGGGTTTAGGGTTTAGGGTTTAGGGTTTAGGGTTTAGGGTTTAGGGTTTAGGGTTTAGGGTTTAGGGTTTAGGGTTTAGGGTTTAGGGTTTAGGGTTTAGGGTTTAGGGTTTAGGGTTTAGGGTTTAGGGTTTAGGGTTTAGGGTTTAGGGTTTAGGGTTTAGGGTTTAGGGTTTAGGGTTTAGGGTTTAGGGTTTAGGGTTTAGGGTTTAGGGTTTAGGGTTTAGGGTTTAGGGTTTAGGGTTTAGGGTTTAGGGTTTAGGGTTTAGGGTTTAGGGTTTAGGGTTTAGGGTTTAGGGTTTAGGGTTTAGGGTTTAGGGTTTAGGGTTTAGGGTTTAGGGTTTAGGGTTTAGGGTTTAGGGTTTAGGGTTTAGGGTTTAGGGTTTAGGGTTTAGGGTTTAGGGTTTAGGGTTTAGGGTTTAGGGTTTAGGGTTTAGGGTTTAGGG